>OX402556.1:20068137-20083088 GCA_948098915.1 Lampropteryx suffumata
TCGCGTCGGTCTGCGTCCCTATTTCTGCCAAGGTGCTCTGTGCTGCTGGGGGTAGTGACGGTCTCGACCTCTTGATTAGGTCGGATTCTTTGACCAGCTGGAAGAGCCGGTCAGTTATTATCAGAATTTCTTTCTTGATCATCCCGTTCATGTTTCGAGTCTTATCGAGCTGTCTGCCTATCTCTTTAACACATGCTTCCGCTTCGGTTTTTCTGTCGATTGGTTTTGATTTGATCGGTGCTGTAGGTGGGCTCCGCTCTACTCTGGTCGTTTGCGGGAGCACCAGCTTTAGCTTCGTCCTGGTCAAATCATCGGCAGGCCTCTTTGGCGTGGTGGAAAGCCGCAGCGGCGCATGTGTTCCGGCTGCCTCGAGTTTGTCGATGCTGAGCCTTACTCTACTCGAGGCTGATATCGTGGAGGGACCCGATGGTCCGGCCCTCTCCGTTTGAACGGGGGATTTGGTGCTCTTCTTTGGCACGGTTGGGGTGCGAACGGCGACCATTATGTATAGTGGTCGGTCAGGAGATGTGTCAACACAAAATAGTAAAAAAAATAAAAGATACGGAAAAAATTTTTAAAAAGAGTATAAGGTCTTGCAACTTGTATAGTAAAAATATAGGTCAAGTTCATAAATGTTTAAAATTACTAAAATACAAGTTGCTAACTGGATAAAAAACGGTCACACTACAAAGCACATATAAGACAACACAAGTTAAAATGACAAACGACAGTCTTCAATGGTCATACACGAAAATATTGGAATAACAAGAAAGTGTCAAGAGACTATAAGAGTCTTGTAACTTTGTACAAAAAGTGTACAAAGTCAGATAAAAATGTAGGATTGAAGAACTGTCGGAATAAAATTTAAAACAATAAAAGTCAAATGTCAAATTAAATAAAATGTCATGCACAATAAAACTTAACTAAATTAAAAATTTTCAATAAAAAATTTTTAATACACAAACAAACACAAAAAAATATGTCAAATTAACCTAAAATAAACATAGATAACCAGAAATTTTTAAATGTAGGCACAGCCTATCGCAGTCGATTTTTTTTTTTGCGATTTACGACTTTTCTTTTTATCCCCTGTACACTTTCGTACACGAAAAATTTTTTATCTCTTTTTTTGGTTCTTAGGGTAGAGGAGACTGTTTCAAGGGTATGGCTGTGGTCAAAATTGCCCTTACCCTTGCAGTCTCTGAGGTACACGTCTTACAAACTATTAGCTTTTTGCGGTTGGTAAACTGATTTAAACCGAAATATTTTCGCGCGCTGATGCGACAAAAATCTAAAATTTATATAACTCTATAGTACTAAACGTGCACGACCTACCCACAAAATTTTGACCTAGGTCGTCACTGCTAATCTATTTTAAAATGACTAACAAATTAAACTACAACCGCAAAAAACTAAAATACCTATAACTTAACCTAAACTTATCTTAAAAATCCGCTGAAGGTGCCTCCCTGGTCTTCTCAGTGTCCTCCTCAAAGTGGCGTGGCCAAAAATGCCAAAAGGTCACTGGATGAGTGACCTTGTGGCCACGTGAAAGTTGTTTTTTTGGCGATAACCCAGCCGCCCTGCGTGGAAATTTTCAGGAGAAGGTGTTGCCTGAAAGGGCTTCGCAGGGCGCTTCTAGCCGTGGTATAAAAACACTGGGTCACCGCTGTAATTTCACCACAAATCCACTTTGAAGATTAACTTTTGCACGAAAAACACTATTGGACGAATAACTCCGCGGTCACAACACTAGGAGCGGCGCGGTTTTCACAAGCGTGTGCGCCTTTTCTCTCCGCAACTTTTGGTATATGACCCGGGTAATTTGGAACACTTTGTACTACCACTTTGGTTTTTCGTGCGCGAGGTAGCTCGTTTACTCGCCGGTTTTGGAGGCGCCAGGAGCTGGACTGGTTAGGTTAGGTTAGGTTAGGTTAGGTTAGGTTAGGTTAGGTTAGGTTAGGTTAGGTTAGGTTAGGTTAGGTTAGGTTAGGTTAGGTTAGGTTAGGTTAGGTTAGGTTAGGTTAGGTTAGGTTAGGTTAGGTTAGGTTAGGTTAGGTTAGGTTAGGTTAGGTTAGGTTAGGTTAGGTTAGGTTAGGTTAGGTTAGGTTAGGTTAGGTTAGGTTAGGTTAGGTTAGGTTAGGTTAGGTTAGGTTAGGTTAGGTTAGGTTAGGTTAGGTTAGGTTAGGTTAGGTTAGGTTAGGTTAGGTTAGGTTAGGTTAGGTTAGGTTAGGTTAGGTTAGGTTAGGTTAGGTTAGGTTAGGTTAGGTTAGGTTAGGTTAGGTTAGGTTAGGTTAGGTTAGGTTAGGTTAGGTTAGGTTAGGTTAGGTTAGGTTAGGTTAGGTTAGGTTAGGTTAGGTTAGGTTAGGTTAGGTTAGGTTAGGTTAGGTTAGGTTAGGTTAGGTTAGGTTAGGTTAGGTTAGGTTAGGTTAGGTTAGGTTAGGTTAGGTTAGGTTAGGTTAGGTTAGGTTAGGTTAGGTTAGGTTAGGTTAGGTTAGGTTAGGTTAGGTTAGGTTTTTTTTTTTTTTTTTTTTTTTTTTTTTTTTTTTTTTTTTTTTTTTTTTTTGCGTTAGGGGGGGGAAATCCTCATGGATACCCTTGCGGGTTATGTCGGACTCCGCCCACTGGGCGACCTACCGACTAAAACCCTAACCCCTGTGCGTGTTATCCTCTGACGTGGTCAGAGACTTTGTTTAGCGTTTTACATGGTTTTTATAGCTATGTACAATACTTCAAAACCCACTTTGGGTGACACGGTTTTTAACATATTTGCTTAATAAAGGTAAGAGACAGGATTAATACTAGGTTTTTTTTTTTTTTTTTTTTTTTTTTTTGCACACATTTATACTATTTATCTAACATTCTTTCTTATAATTTAGGAAACTACGACTAACAATTTATACAGCTTAAAGACCATCATTACAAAACTATATTCTATTCTATTGTCTAACTATATTTATATAACTATTTAATTTATGCTACAGATGCGTATTTGACAAAATACGACTTAACATAATTTGGATACTACTTATTTCTAATTATTAGCCTGCTTACTATTTTATAACAATATTCTAGGAATACAATCCTGGACCGAGAGTCTGCCATTATTTCTGGCACGTTTCTCCGCCCAACTTCTAGGTTTAATGCCTGCTCTAGGTTGAACCTTTCCTTCCCGAACACAGGGCAGTCGAAGATAACATGTGCCGCTGTTTCATACACTCCAGGCTCACATATACATGATGGGTCCTCTTTTCTCTTGAAACCTGTTAGATACGCCGAGAACCCACCATGTCCCGTCATTGCCTGGGTGATGACGCTTGACGGCTCGATTTTGCGAACAATCTGGTACGCTTTCACTGCGTCCGGGAAGAAAATTTTCGTCGTTGAGGCTGTTGTACCTTCTATATATCTCCGGTTCCATCTGTCGAGCGTGTCCAGTCGGATTTGTCGCTTGACAGATGACACCGGACATAGGTCGTAGTCGGGCTTTGTCTTAAGGCCGAGTGCGGCTTCTTTGGCTAGCTGATCCGCCCGTTCGTTGCCCGATAGGCCGGCATGGGCTTTCACCCAGAACAGGCGGATTCGCTTGTTCTGTTGTTTGCACGTATAGAGGTTTTTCCTTATATCAGTGGCAATGGGATGGGGGGAGGTGGAGTTGGAGATTGTGTCCAGCGACGAGCGAGAGTCGCTATATATGACGAAGGTTCTGTCCCGGCTTCGCATCGACTCCTTCGTGGCCTCACAGATGGCCAACATTTCGGCCTGGTAGACGGTACAGTACGACGACAGCTTGAGTTTTCGGGATTTAATTTCAGTTTGGTTCTTCCATATAGAAAGAGCCGCACCTACTTTCCCCTCAATTTTGCTGCCGTCGGTGTAGATGTAAACTGTATCTGCGTCATATGGATCTTCGTCTACCAGACCGCAATATCGGACTGTTAACTGATCCGCTGGGTGCGGCGCATCGACCCGCCTCACCATACTCTCCATCTGCTCCGCGCCTAGTCCTGGCCCGGACACCCCCTTCTTGGCCTCATACAGAAGTGCAGCTTCCTGCATCCGCAGGTCGAGAGGGAGTATCCCGGCCAGTACCAGCGCTGCGTTCAGCGAGACGGTACGATACGCGGTTAGGTTAGGTTAGGTTAGGTTAGGTTAGGTTAGGTTAGGTTAGGTTAGGTTAGGTTAGGTTAGGTTAGGTTAGGTTAGGTTAGGTTAGGTTAGGTTAGGTTAGGTTAGGTTAGGTTAGGTTAGGTTAGGTTAGGTTAGGTTAGGTTAGGTTAGGTTAGGTTAGGTTAGGTTAGGTTAGGTTAGGTTAGGTTAGGTTAGGTTAGGTTAGGTTAGGTTAGGTTAGGTTAGGTTAGGTTAGGTTAGGTTAGGTTAGGTTAGGTTAGGTTAGGTTAGGTTAGGTTAGGTTAGGTTAGGTTAGGTTAGGTTAGGTTAGGTTAGGTTAGGTTAGGTTAGGTTAGGTTAGGTTAGGTTAGGTTAGGTTAGGTTAGGTTAGGTTAGGTTAGGTTAGGTTAGGTTAGGTTAGGTTAGGTTAGGTTAGGTTAGGTTAGGTTAGGTTAGGTTAGGTTAGGTTAGGTTAGGTTAGGTTAGGTTAGGTTAGGTTAGGTTAGGTTAGGTTAGGTTAGGTTAGGTTAGGTTAGGTTAGGTTAGGTTAGGTTAGGTTAGGTTAGGTTAGGTTAGGTTAGGTTAGGTTAGGTTAGGTTAGGTTAGGTTAGGTTAGGTTAGGTTAGGTTAGGTTAGGTTAGGTTAGGTTAGGTTAGGTTAGGTTAGGTTAGGTTAGGTTAGGTTAGGTTAGGTTAGGTTAGGTTAGGTTAGGTTAGGTTAGGTTAGGTTAGGTTAGGTTAGGTTAGGTTAGGTTAGGTTAGGTTAGGTTAGGTTAGGTTAGGTTAGGTTAGGTTAGGTTAGGTTAGGTTAGGTTAGGTTAGGTTAGGTTAGGTTAGGTTAGGTTAGGTTAGGTTAGGTTAGGTTAGGTTAGGTTAGGTTAGGTTAGGTTAGGTTAGGTTAGGTTAGGTTAGGTTAGGTTAGGTTAGGTTAGGTTAGGTTAGGTTAGGTTAGGTTAGGTTAGGTTAGGTTAGGTTAGGTTAGGTTAGGTTAGGTTAGGTTAGGTTAGGTTAGGTTAGGTTAGGTTAGGTTAGGTTAGGTTAGGTTAGGTTAGGTTAGGTTAGGTTAGGTTAGGTTAGGTTAGGTTAGGTTAGGTTAGGTTAGGTTAGGTTAGGTTAGGTTAGGTTAGGTTAGGTTAGGTTAGGTTAGGTTAGGTTAGGTTAGGTTAGGTTAGGTTAGGTTAGGTTAGGTTAGGTTAGGTTAGGTTAGGTTAGGTTAGGTTAGGTTAGGTTAGGTTAGGTTAGGTTAGGTTAGGTTAGGTTAGGTTAGGTTAGGTTAGGTTAGGTTAGGTTAGGTTAGGTTAGGTTAGGTTAGGTTAGGTTAGGTTAGGTTAGGTTAGGTTAGGTTAGGTTAGGTTAGGTTAGGTTAGGTTAGGTTAGGTTAGGTTAGGTTAGGTTAGGTTAGGTTAGGTTAGGTTAGGTTAGGTTAGGTTAGGTTAGGTTAGGTTAGGTTAGGTTAGGTTAGGTTAGGTTAGGTTAGGTTAGGTTAGGTTAGGTTAGGTTAGGTTAGGTTAGGTTAGGTTAGGTTAGGTTAGGTTAGGTTAGGTTAGGTTAGGTTAGGTTAGGTTAGGTTAGGTTAGGTTAGGTTAGGTTAGGTTAGGTTAGGTTAGGTTAGGTTAGGTTAGGTTAGGTTAGGTTAGGTTAGGTTAGGTTAGGTTAGGTTAGGTTAGGTTAGGTTAGGTTAGGTTAGGTTAGGTTAGGTTAGGTTAGGTTAGGTTAGGTTAGGTTAGGTTAGGTTAGGTTAGGTTAGGTTAGGTTAGGTTAGGTTAGGTTAGGTTAGGTTAGGTTAGGTTAGGTTAGGTTAGGTTAGGTTAGGTTAGGTTAGGTTAGGTTAGGTTAGGTTAGGTTAGGTTAGGTTAGGTTAGGTTAGGTTAGGTTAGGTTAGGTTAGGTTAGGTTAGGTTAGGTTAGGTTAGGTTAGGTTAGGTTAGGTTAGGTTAGGTTAGGTTAGGTTAGGTTAGGTTAGGTTAGGTTAGGTTAGGTTAGGTTAGGTTAGGTTAGGTTAGGTTAGGTTAGGTTAGGTTAGGTTAGGTTAGGTTAGGTTAGGTTAGGTTAGGTTAGGTTAGGTTAGGTTAGGTTAGGTTAGGTTAGGTTAGGTTAGGTTAGGTTAGGTTAGGTTAGGTTAGGTTAGGTTAGGTTAGGTTAGGTTAGGTTAGGTTAGGTTAGGTTAGGTTAGGTTAGGTTAGGTTAGGTTAGGTTAGGTTAGGTTAGGTTAGGTTAGGTTAGGTTAGGTTAGGTTAGGTTAGGTTAGGTTAGGTTAGGTTAGGTTAGGTTAGGTTAGGTTAGGTTAGGTTAGGTTAGGTTAGGTTAGGTTAGGTTAGGTTAGGTTAGGTTAGGTTAGGTTAGGTTAGGTTAGGTTAGGTTAGGTTAGGTTAGGTTAGGTTAGGTTAGGTTAGGTTAGGTTAGGTTAGGTTAGGTTAGGTTAGGTTAGGTTAGGTTAGGTTAGGTTAGGTTAGGTTAGGTTAGGTTAGGTTAGGTTAGGTTAGGTTAGGTTAGGTTAGGTTAGGTTAGGTTAGGTTAGGTTAGGTTAGGTTAGGTTAGGTTAGGTTAGGTTAGGTTAGGTTAGGTTAGGTTAGGTTAGGTTAGGTTAGGTTAGGTTAGGTTAGGTTAGGTTAGGTTAGGTTAGGTTAGGTTAGGTTAGGTTAGGTTAGGTTAGGTTAGGTTAGGTTAGGTTAGGTTAGGTTAGGTTAGGTTAGGTTAGGTTAGGTTAGGTTAGGTTAGGTTAGGTTAGGTTAGGTTAGGTTAGGTTAGGTTAGGTTAGGTTAGGTTAGGTTAGGTTAGGTTAGGTTAGGTTAGGTTAGGTTAGGTTAGGTTAGGTTAGGTTAGGTTAGGTTAGGTTAGGTTAGGTTAGGTTAGGTTAGGTTAGGTTAGGTTAGGTTAGGTTAGGTTAGGTTAGGTTAGGTTAGGTTAGGTTAGGTTAGGTTAGGTTAGGTTAGGTTAGGTTAGGTTAGGTTAGGTTAGGTTAGGTTAGGTTAGGTTAGGTTAGGTTAGGTTAGGTTAGGTTAGGTTAGGTTAGGTTAGGTTAGGTTAGGTTAGGTTAGGTTAGGTTAGGTTAGGTTAGGTTAGGTTAGGTTAGGTTAGGTTAGGTTAGGTTAGGTTAGGTTAGGTTAGGTTAGGTTAGGTTAGGTTAGGTTAGGTTAGGTTAGGTTAGGTTAGGTTAGGTTAGGTTAGGTTAGGTTAGGTTAGGTTAGGTTAGGTTAGGTTAGGTTAGGTTAGGTTAGGTTAGGTTAGGTTAGGTTAGGTTAGGTTAGGTTAGGTTAGGTTAGGTTAGGTTAGGTTAGGTTAGGTTAGGTTAGGTTAGGTTAGGTTAGGTTAGGTTAGGTTAGGTTAGGTTAGGTTAGGTTAGGTTAGGTTAGGTTAGGTTAGGTTAGGTTAGGTTAGGTTAGGTTAGGTTAGGTTAGGTTAGGTTAGGTTAGGTTAGGTTAGGTTAGGTTAGGTTAGGTTAGGTTAGGTTAGGTTAGGTTAGGTTAGGTTAGGTTAGGTTAGGTTAGGTTAGGTTAGGTTAGGTTAGGTTAGGTTAGGTTAGGTTAGGTTAGGTTAGGTTAGGTTAGGTTAGGTTAGGTTAGGTTAGGTTAGGTTAGGTTAGGTTAGGTTAGGTTAGGTTAGGTTAGGTTAGGTTAGGTTAGGTTAGGTTAGGTTAGGTTAGGTTAGGTTAGGTTAGGTTAGGTTAGGTTAGGTTAGGTTAGGTTAGGTTAGGTTAGGTTAGGTTAGGTTAGGTTAGGTTAGGTTAGGTTAGGTTAGGTTAGGTTAGGTTAGGTTAGGTTAGGTTAGGTTAGGTTAGGTTAGGTTAGGTTAGGTTAGGTTAGGTTAGGTTAGGTTAGGTTAGGTTAGGTTAGGTTAGGTTAGGTTAGGTTAGGTTAGGTTAGGTTAGGTTAGGTTAGGTTAGGTTAGGTTAGGTTAGGTTAGGTTAGGTTAGGTTAGGTTAGGTTAGGTTAGGTTAGGTTAGGTTAGGTTAGGTTAGGTTAGGTTAGGTTAGGTTAGGTTAGGTTAGGTTAGGTTAGGTTAGGTTAGGTTAGGTTAGGTTAGGTTAGGTTAGGTTAGGTTAGGTTAGGTTAGGTTAGGTTAGGTTAGGTTAGGTTAGGTTAGGTTAGGTTAGGTTAGGTTAGGTTAGGTTAGGTTAGGTTAGGTTAGGTTAGGTTAGGTTAGGTTAGGTTAGGTTAGGTTAGGTTAGGTTAGGTTAGGTTAGGTTAGGTTAGGTTAGGTTAGGTTAGGTTAGGTTAGGTTAGGTTAGGTTAGGTTAGGTTAGGTTAGGTTAGGTTAGGTTAGGTTAGGTTAGGTTAGGTTAGGTTAGGTTAGGTTAGGTTAGGTTAGGTTAGGTTAGGTTAGGTTAGGTTAGGTTAGGTTAGGTTAGGTTAGGTTAGGTTAGGTTAGGTTAGGTTAGGTTAGGTTAGGTTAGGTTAGGTTAGGTTAGGTTAGGTTAGGTTAGGTTAGGTTAGGTTAGGTTAGGTTAGGTTAGGTTAGGTTAGGTTAGGTTAGGTTAGGTTAGGTTAGGTTAGGTTAGGTTAGGTTAGGTTAGGTTAGGTTAGGTTAGGTTAGGTTAGGTTAGGTTAGGTTAGGTTAGGTTAGGTTAGGTTAGGTTAGGTTAGGTTAGGTTAGGTTAGGTTAGGTTAGGTTAGGTTAGGTTAGGTTAGGTTAGGTTAGGTTAGGTTAGGTTAGGTTAGGTTAGGTTAGGTTAGGTTAGGTTAGGTTAGGTTAGGTTAGGTTAGGTTAGGTTAGGTTAGGTTAGGTTAGGTTAGGTTAGGTTAGGTTAGGTTAGGTTAGGTTAGGTTAGGTTAGGTTAGGTTAGGTTAGGTTAGGTTAGGTTAGGTTAGGTTAGGTTAGGTTAGGTTAGGTTAGGTTAGGTTAGGTTAGGTTAGGTTAGGTTAGGTTAGGTTAGGTTAGGTTAGGTTAGGTTAGGTTAGGTTAGGTTAGGTTAGGTTAGGTTAGGTTAGGTTAGGTTAGGTTAGGTTAGGTTAGGTTAGGTTAGGTTAGGTTAGGTTAGGTTAGGTTAGGTTAGGTTAGGTTAGGTTAGGTTAGGTTAGGTTAGGTTAGGTTAGGTTAGGTTAGGTTAGGTTAGGTTAGGTTAGGTTAGGTTAGGTTAGGTTAGGTTAGGTTAGGTTAGGTTAGGTTAGGTTAGGTTAGGTTAGGTTAGGTTAGGTTAGGTTAGGTTAGGTTAGGTTAGGTTAGGTTAGGTTAGGTTAGGTTAGGTTAGGTTAGGTTAGGTTAGGTTAGGTTAGGTTAGGTTAGGTTAGGTTAGGTTAGGTTAGGTTAGGTTAGGTTAGGTTAGGTTAGGTTAGGTTAGGTTAGGTTAGGTTAGGTTAGGTTAGGTTAGGTTAGGTTAGGTTAGGTTAGGTTAGGTTAGGTTAGG
The DNA here is from genome assembly GCA_948098915.1 of Lampropteryx suffumata. Classification (NCBI taxonomy): domain Eukaryota; kingdom Metazoa; phylum Arthropoda; class Insecta; order Lepidoptera; family Geometridae; genus Lampropteryx; species Lampropteryx suffumata. The sequence continues at coordinate 20,077,590 of OX402556.1, forward strand.
TTAGGTTAGGTTAGGTTAGGTTAGGTTAGGTTAGGTTAGGTTAGGTTAGGTTAGGTTAGGTTAGGTTAGGTTAGGTTAGGTTAGGTTAGGTTAGGTTAGGTTAGGTTAGGTTAGGTTAGGTTAGGTTAGGTTAGGTTAGGTTAGGTTAGGTTAGGTTAGGTTAGGTTAGGTTAGGTTAGGTTAGGTTAGGTTAGGTTAGGTTAGGTTAGGTTAGGTTAGGTTAGGTTAGGTTAGGTTAGGTTAGGTTAGGTTAGGTTAGGTTAGGTTAGGTTAGGTTAGGTTAGGTTAGGTTAGGTTAGGTTAGGTTAGGTTAGGTTAGGTTAGGTTAGGTTAGGTTAGGTTAGGTTAGGTTAGGTTAGGTTAGGTTAGGTTAGGTTAGGTTAGGTTAGGTTAGGTTAGGTTAGGTTAGGTTAGGTTAGGTTAGGTTAGGTTAGGTTAGGTTAGGTTAGGTTAGGTTAGGTTAGGTTAGGTTAGGTTAGGTTAGGTTAGGTTAGGTTAGGTTAGGTTAGGTTAGGTTAGGTTAGGTTAGGTTAGGTTAGGTTAGGTTAGGTTAGGTTAGGTTAGGTTAGGTTAGGTTAGGTTAGGTTAGGTTAGGTTAGGTTAGGTTAGGTTAGGTTAGGTTAGGTTAGGTTAGGTTAGGTTAGGTTAGGTTAGGTTAGGTTAGGTTAGGTTAGGTTAGGTTAGGTTAGGTTAGGTTAGGTTAGGTTAGGTTAGGTTAGGTTAGGTTAGGTTAGGTTAGGTTAGGTTAGGTTAGGTTAGGTTAGGTTAGGTTAGGTTAGGTTAGGTTAGGTTAGGTTAGGTTAGGTTAGGTTAGGTTAGGTTAGGTTAGGTTAGGTTAGGTTAGGTTAGGTTAGGTTAGGTTAGGTTAGGTTAGGTTAGGTTAGGTTAGGTTAGGTTAGGTTAGGTTAGGTTAGGTTAGGTTAGGTTAGGTTAGGTTAGGTTAGGTTAGGTTAGGTTAGGTTAGGTTAGGTTAGGTTAGGTTAGGTTAGGTTAGGTTAGGTTAGGTTAGGTTAGGTTAGGTTAGGTTAGGTTAGGTTAGGTTAGGTTAGGTTAGGTTAGGTTAGGTTAGGTTAGGTTAGGTTAGGTTAGGTTAGGTTAGGTTAGGTTAGGTTAGGTTAGGTTAGGTTAGGTTAGGTTAGGTTAGGTTAGGTTAGGTTAGGTTAGGTTAGGTTAGGTTAGGTTAGGTTAGGTTAGGTTAGGTTAGGTTAGGTTAGGTTAGGTTAGGTTAGGTTAGGTTAGGTTAGGTTAGGTTAGGTTAGGTTAGGTTAGGTTAGGTTAGGTTAGGTTAGGTTAGGTTAGGTTAGGTTAGGTTAGGTTAGGTTAGGTTAGGTTAGGTTAGGTTAGGTTAGGTTAGGTTAGGTTAGGTTAGGTTAGGTTAGGTTAGGTTAGGTTAGGTTAGGTTAGGTTAGGTTAGGTTAGGTTAGGTTAGGTTAGGTTAGGTTAGGTTAGGTTAGGTTAGGTTAGGTTAGGTTAGGTTAGGTTAGGTTAGGTTAGGTTAGGTTAGGTTAGGTTAGGTTAGGTTAGGTTAGGTTAGGTTAGGTTAGGTTAGGTTAGGTTAGGTTAGGTTAGGTTAGGTTAGGTTAGGTTAGGTTAGGTTAGGTTAGGTTAGGTTAGGTTAGGTTAGGTTAGGTTAGGTTAGGTTAGGTTAGGTTAGGTTAGGTTAGGTTAGGTTAGGTTAGGTTAGGTTAGGTTAGGTTAGGTTAGGTTAGGTTAGGTTAGGTTAGGTTAGGTTAGGTTAGGTTAGGTTAGGTTAGGTTAGGTTAGGTTAGGTTAGGTTAGGTTAGGTTAGGTTAGGTTAGGTTAGGTTAGGTTAGGTTAGGTTAGGTTAGGTTAGGTTAGGTTAGGTTAGGTTAGGTTAGGTTAGGTTAGGTTAGGTTAGGTTAGGTTAGGTTAGGTTAGGTTAGGTTAGGTTAGGTTAGGTTAGGTTAGGTTAGGTTAGGTTAGGTTAGGTTAGGTTAGGTTAGGTTAGGTTAGGTTAGGTTAGGTTAGGTTAGGTTAGGTTAGGTTAGGTTAGGTTAGGTTAGGTTAGGTTAGGTTAGGTTAGGTTAGGTTAGGTTAGGTTAGGTTAGGTTAGGTTAGGTTAGGTTAGGTTAGGTTAGGTTAGGTTAGGTTAGGTTAGGTTAGGTTAGGTTAGGTTAGGTTAGGTTAGGTTAGGTTAGGTTAGGTTAGGTTAGGTTAGGTTAGGTTAGGTTAGGTTAGGTTAGGTTAGGTTAGGTTAGGTTAGGTTAGGTTAGGTTAGGTTAGGTTAGGTTAGGTTAGGTTAGGTTAGGTTAGGTTAGGTTAGGTTAGGTTAGGTTAGGTTAGGTTAGGTTAGGTTAGGTTAGGTTAGGTTAGGTTAGGTTAGGTTAGGTTAGGTTAGGTTAGGTTAGGTTAGGTTAGGTTAGGTTAGGTTAGGTTAGGTTAGGTTAGGTTAGGTTAGGTTAGGTTAGGTTAGGTTAGGTTAGGTTAGGTTAGGTTAGGTTAGGTTAGGTTAGGTTAGGTTAGGTTAGGTTAGGTTAGGTTAGGTTAGGTTAGGTTAGGTTAGGTTAGGTTAGGTTAGGTTAGGTTAGGTTAGGTTAGGTTAGGTTAGGTTAGGTTAGGTTAGGTTAGGTTAGGTTAGGTTAGGTTAGGTTAGGTTAGGTTAGGTTAGGTTAGGTTAGGTTAGGTTAGGTTAGGTTAGGTTAGGTTAGGTTAGGTTAGGTTAGGTTAGGTTAGGTTAGGTTAGGTTAGGTTAGGTTAGGTTAGGTTAGGTTAGGTTAGGTTAGGTTAGGTTAGGTTAGGTTAGGTTAGGTTAGGTTAGGTTAGGTTAGGTTAGGTTAGGTTAGGTTAGGTTAGGTTAGGTTAGGTTAGGTTAGGTTAGGTTAGGTTAGGTTAGGTTAGGTTAGGTTAGGTTAGGTTAGGTTAGGTTAGGTTAGGTTAGGTTAGGTTAGGTTAGGTTAGGTTAGGTTAGGTTAGGTTAGGTTAGGTTAGGTTAGGTTAGGTTAGGTTAGGTTAGGTTAGGTTAGGTTAGGTTAGGTTAGGTTAGGTTAGGTTAGGTTAGGTTAGGTTAGGTTAGGTTAGGTTAGGTTAGGTTAGGTTAGGTTAGGTTAGGTTAGGTTAGGTTAGGTTAGGTTAGGTTAGGTTAGGTTAGGTTAGGTTAGGTTAGGTTAGGTTAGGTTAGGTTAGGTTAGGTTAGGTTAGGTTAGGTTAGGTTAGGTTAGGTTAGGTTAGGTTAGGTTAGGTTAGGTTAGGTTAGGTTAGGTTAGGTTAGGTTAGGTTAGGTTAGGTTAGGTTAGGTTAGGTTAGGTTAGGTTAGGTTAGGTTAGGTTAGGTTAGGTTAGGTTAGGTTAGGTTAGGTTAGGTTAGGTTAGGTTAGGTTAGGTTAGGTTAGGTTAGGTTAGGTTAGGTTAGGTTAGGTTAGGTTAGGTTAGGTTAGGTTAGGTTAGGTTAGGTTAGGTTAGGTTAGGTTAGGTTAGGTTAGGTTAGGTTAGGTTAGGTTAGGTTAGGTTAGGTTAGGTTAGGTTAGGTTAGGTTAGGTTAGGTTAGGTTAGGTTAGGTTAGGTTAGGTTAGGTTAGGTTAGGTTAGGTTAGGTTAGGTTAGGTTAGGTTAGGTTAGGTTAGGTTAGGTTAGGTTAGGTTAGGTTAGGTTAGGTTAGGTTAGGTTAGGTTAGGTTAGGTTAGGTTAGGTTAGGTTAGGTTAGGTTAGGTTAGGTTAGGTTAGGTTAGGTTAGGTTAGGTTAGGTTAGGTTAGGTTAGGTTAGGTTAGGTTAGGTTAGGTTAGGTTAGGTTAGGTTAGGTTAGGTTAGGTTAGGTTAGGTTAGGTTAGGTTAGGTTAGGTTAGGTTAGGTTAGGTTAGGTTAGGTTAGGTTAGGTTAGGTTAGGTTAGGTTAGGTTAGGTTAGGTTAGGTTAGGTTAGGTTAGGTTAGGTTAGGTTAGGTTAGGTTAGGTTAGGTTAGGTTAGGTTAGGTTAGGTTAGGTTAGGTTAGGTTAGGTTAGGTTAGGTTAGGTTAGGTTAGGTTAGGTTAGGTTAGGTTAGGTTAGGTTAGGTTAGGTTAGGTTAGGTTAGGTTAGGTTAGGTTAGGTTAGGTTAGGTTAGGTTAGGTTAGGTTAGGTTAGGTTAGGTTAGGTTAGGTTAGGTTAGGTTAGGTTAGGTTAGGTTAGGTTAGGTTAGGTTAGGTTAGGTTAGGTTAGGTTAGGTTAGGTTAGGTTAGGTTAGGTTAGGTTAGGTTAGGTTAGGTTAGGTTAGGTTAGGTTAGGTTAGGTTAGGTTAGGTTAGGTTAGGTTAGGTTAGGTTAGGTTAGGTTAGGTTAGGTTAGGTTAGGTTAGGTTAGGTTAGGTTAGGTTAGGTTAGGTTAGGTTAGGTTAGGTTAGGTTAGGTTAGGTTAGGTTAGGTTAGGTTAGGTTAGGTTAGGTTAGGTTAGGTTAGGTTAGGTTAGGTTAGGTTAGGTTAGGTTAGGTTAGGTTAGGTTAGGTTAGGTTAGGTTAGGTTAGGTTAGGTTAGGTTAGGTTAGGTTAGGTTAGGTTAGGTTAGGTTAGGTTAGGTTAGGTTAGGTTAGGTTAGGTTAGGTTAGGTTAGGTTAGGTTAGGTTAGGTTAGGTTAGGTTAGGTTAGGTTAGGTTAGGTTAGGTTAGGTTAGGTTAGGTTAGGTTAGGTTAGGTTAGGTTAGGTTAGGTTAGGTTAGGTTAGGTTAGGTTAGGTTAGGTTAGGTTAGGTTAGGTTAGGTTAGGTTAGGTTAGGTTAGGTTAGGTTAGGTTAGGTTAGGTTAGGTTAGGTTAGGTTAGGTTAGGTTAGGTTAGGTTAGGTTAGGTTAGGTTAGGTTAGGTTAGGTTAGGTTAGGTTAGGTTAGGTTAGGTTAGGTTAGGTTAGGTTAGGTTAGGTTAGGTTAGGTTAGGTTAGGTTAGGTTAGGTTAGGTTAGGTTAGGTTAGGTTAGGTTAGGTTAGGTTAGGTTAGGTTAGGTTAGGTTAGGTTAGGTTAGGTTAGGTTAGGTTAGGTTAGGTTAGGTTAGGTTAGGTTAGGTTAGGTTAGGTTAGGTTAGGTTAGGTTAGGTTAGGTTAGGTTAGGTTAGGATAGGTTAGGTTAGGTTAGGTTAGGTTAGGTTAGGTTAGGTTAGGTTAGGTTAGGTTAGGTTAGGTTAGGTTAGGTTAGGTTAGGTTAGGTTAGGTTAGGTTAGGTTAGGTTAGGTTAGGTTAGGTTAGGTTAGGTTAGGTTAGGTTAGGTTAGGTTAGGTTAGGTTAGGTTAGGTTAGGTTAGGTTAGGTTAGGTTAGGTTAGGTTAGGTTAGGTTAGGTTAGGTTAGGTTAGGTTAGGTTAGGTTAGGTTAGGTTAGGTTAGGTTAGGTTAGGTTAGGTTAGGTTAGGTTAGGTTAGGTTAGGTTAGGTTAGGTTAGGTTAGGTTAGGTTAGGTTAGGTTAGGTTAGGTTAGGTTAGGTTAGGTTAGGTTAGGTTAGGTTAGGTTAGGTTAGGTTAGGTTAGGTTAGGTTAGGTTAGGTTAGGTTAGGTTAGGTTAGGTTAGGTTAGGTTAGGTTAGGTTAGGTTAGGTTAG